>NKCI01000259.1:0-47914 GCA_003946985.1 Fusarium duplospermum | reverse complement strand
CTTAATTATATTTATTAATTATCTTAACTTAATTATAATAAAAAAATATATATATTATTATATTATATTATAGTATTTATTTATTATTTCTTAATATTAATAATATAATAAATATAATTTAATTTAATTAATACCTTATTATTTAATTAATTAAAATCCTAGGCTTTTTTATTAAAAATATTCTTTACTTTATTAAGGCTTAACCTTAAGTACCCTCCCTTACTATTTTCGCTATATAGGGTATTTCCCTCTTATTAATAAGCCTAGGCTTTTTTATTAAAAAAGCTTAATATAATAAGGGATAGTAATTGCCTTTTAATATATTAAGTAGAAGTTAGACTTAGAAAATCTTAGGAAAATATTTTTAGAAAAATATATAACTTTAAGGCCTTATTTCTTACTTATTTCGCAACTTATATAAGTAAGACCTATACTATTAGAAAGCTTAATTTTTTGCGGTTTTTTCTATATAAGCTTATAAGAGACCCACTTATTCCCTATTAAGCAATTAGGTAAAAGGCTTCTAAAAGGTCTTAGAAGGGCTTTAAAAGGTCTTTAAAAGGTCTTTAGAAGGCTCGGCTGCTATTAAAGCTTATAGGGATACTATAACGCTAATAGGGATACCGTGACGCTAAGCTAGCCCGATTAGGCCTAGCGCGGGCTCTAATTAGCTTATAATAAAAACTAATAAAAATTAAATAAGTTTATAATAGAAACTAATAAGAAAAGTATAAAGCTAGTATTATAATATCCCTATAAGCTAGCTTCCGCAGCTTATTATAGGCTAGGGTTAGGGTTAAAATAGGCAAAAAATATATTATTATATAGCTAAGAAAAAGAGCTATTTAATAGTATAGGTTTTACCCCGTGCATCATAAAGCTGATCTTTCTAGAATTTTTAAAGGTATTTTTCCTAAAGTGAATTTTTTTTCTCTAAGTCTAAACGCAAGGCCTAACCCTAACCCGAAAGGGACCACTGATAATATATTAATATAAAGCTAAGAAAAAGGGCTATTTAATAGTATAGGTTATATCTCGTGTATTATAAGGCTAATTTTTCTAGAATTTTTCTAAAGTATTTTTCCTAAAGTGATTTTTTTTTCTCTAAGTCTAAACGCAAGGCTTAACCCTAACCCGAAAGGGACCACTAATTTTTTATAAGGAAGTTTTAAGTATATAATAAGGATTATATTAAGCTATAATAAAAACTAGCTAAGATATTATAAGAAGTCACTATAAATATAATAAGCACCTAGTAAAACGCCTATAAGTATATAGATAATTAGGGGGCCTTGCTATCCCTTATAACTTCATCTCCCTCTCGTCCGGGCATAATAGTTAACCTAATGCGGCTGGGTTTTCTTCACCATCTAGGGGCGGGAATTATATTGCATTGCATACGGCGCGAAGCTTGTTATTCTCTACTTATAACAGATGCCAAAGTGCGGATAAACCAAGGTTCAAAAGTGGCGCGTATCCAGTCTGCTAATTGACGGAGGACGGCAAGAATAGTGTAGAGCCCAATAATACTCTTTGTATCCCCAATTGACACATCCCCAATGATCTCCAGGCGATCGCCGCGGTCGCAAGCAAAGAAGAGCTTCCACTCATGTTCCACCACAAGGACCAATGGAAGAGTTACGATAGGATCTGCTTGTTGTCGGAGCAGAGCCCCGATTCGTTTATTCCACGCGGCAGTCCAGACTCCAAGCTGAACTCGCCCCTCTTCGGCTGTCCCTGCAGTCTTTGTCTCGATACTGACTGCGATAGGCGAGTGCTGGATCGATACATAGGGGGTCTGATTGATGAATTGTCGGTCCTTGGGTTGAGAGGAAACCGCCGCTCGAACAGAGTCTGTTACTGATTCCAGGATAAGGGCAAAGTCGATCATCTTACTCTCGACATCTACGCCTACATCCGTCTGTGGGAGAAATGGTGAAGCGATGCGAGCCGAGGTGACTACCTCTCTTCTGATTTCGGCATATGGTGCAATGGCAAGCTTGAGTAATGGAGCATGGACGTCAACGTTCCAAGCACCTTCGCAGGAACCACGTCGCATACACTCGCGAGCATCGCGTTCAATCTCCCTGAGCGCATCCAGCTCGGTCTGGATAGGACTTGCATCTTTGCCCGAGTCGTCGGTAAACCATGTGTCCCGTAGTTTTCGGCCAGTCAGAGAATTGAGCTCAGATCGGACTTGTTGTGGCAGGAAGCAATAGTGATCAACCGTGATGTCATATATACGATCATATAATGAAGCGACATCCATGGGTAACTGTTGGCTGGCATCATCCTCAAGTGCCAGGTAAAGAACAGGTTTTTCGAGATAACGGAGGTTTTGCGTTCGTTTGGCAGGGCTTGTGGACCTCCTTCCAGTAGAAGCAGAACTTTGAGACTGCCGAGACGAGGTCGAGCGGGAGACGGCAGGATGAGGGGGAAGTTGGTAATTGAGAGTTGACAGATTGAATGAGGCGTGAGAGGTGGGCGTCCGGTCGTGATCTTCAGGGAGACCCTGCCCCTGCCTCACTGGACTCATGAAGACATCACCATCTTTGGTCCCAGGTGCCGTGGTCTTGCGCTTCTTGGAAGGAGATGAATCCCTCTGCATGGCGTAGCTAGAGGCCGGTGGAGTGGGGAACGAGTGAAGTTGAGACGCGTCTTGGTGTTGACAAAGGTCCAAGTCGTCGTGTCGATAAGAAGCGTTCGCGATGACCCAGTCGGAAATTCGTACCCAATGTTGGAATTCAGCTCTTTCAATGTCCATATCGGTCACGCACTGGGAGATACAGCTGGTATTAGCATGGGGTGTGGTGCAATGATGATAAGAGCTTGGTGTTTAGGTGTTGATTTGTTTGGGAAAACACGCGTTCGTTGGCACATCAACAGTGCTTACGTACGCCCACTTGACCAATCCAATTGCTGCACTAGACATTGTGGCGCATGCATGTGTGGCGGGGCACTCACGCAACCATCAATATCACTAGACAAGGTCTAAGCGGGAAATTATCTAGAAAAAGTTGGATAGGTACCTAGGTGTTCAATTAGACATTACCGTCACAGTGCCCTTCTCTCTCTCAAGATTCAATTTATCTATGCAACATTTGGCATCGTTGTTCAGGGTAAGAGGCCAGTTGATTAGGGGATAACAAATGCGACTGTTTTGCTCCAGTTGATGCAAACTTCTTGACTAGTGTAGGGGTCTTGAGACTGGCCCAGACGATGCATATTGCAGTCCCTCTCTCTCCTGGTAATAACGTCTCTCTTTATCGTAGCTCCCAGTGACGTTTACACGAGCAAAAATGGGGGGTGGGTGGCTGAGTTTGCAAAAAACACCACGTCTAACTGCATTGCTGGGACAGCCCTGCAAACTCAGTCTTCATTGACGGGACCCGGAATTGGGCACAAAAAACTCTTGATCATTAAGAAGAACGTACAGGAATAAATATGCGCAGGATGATCGTACTCTCGAAACACGTTGGTGGTAATTACCGTCTGGCTCATTCACCAGCTTCTTCAGTTACCCTACACCACCATGAGTGTACTTATGAAGACGAGTTAGGATCCATGTATATTAAGTGATACCAACCATTTCAAGAGAGATGAGGACTTCCTCCCAATGCAAGAGTTAATTAGTGTCTGATCTGACGAGAACTTTGCGCGTCGCGGCAGTTTGGACAACAAGGGCCTCAACCAAGCACATATCATCCACTCAGGTGCGCTACGACGACGGAAAAGTCACTCAGCGTGTTCTTACTGGTGTAATTCTCGACTAGCTTAGTCTTATGGACAAGGAACAGACTGGTGTCCAGCTGGTCTTTTCAGGCCGTGAACTCGTTTCCCAAGATCTTTGCGACGTGAAGCCAGCGCCTTTGGGGAAAAGAATCATACTTTTGTGCTACCATTGACAAATATCAATACAATGCATAGTGGCAGTACTTCCAATCAAATAGTTCTCATACGACTAAACACAAGACTCAAGGGGGGAGATTGCAGAAAGGGTCATCCGGAATGGTAGTGTTATCGCAAACCAACCCTGCTTCTCTTGGGCAGCATCCCGCGCCATACAAACTACTGCAACATCAGCTCTGGTGACCACATGGAGCTCGCATAACTGTAAACTGGGGCTAAGGGTATGAGCAGGAAGGACACTTACAAGGCTTTCTCAGGACAACTGGTTCCACTGGCGATGATATCCGTGATAGTGCTTCGAACACCCGTGCAAAAGCCAGATGACTGACCTTGACTGCCGATTGTTGGACTACAAATAGCTAGACGGTTGGGATATCTATTAGCTGCAGTGGCATATTATCGATAGTTGGCGTATAGTATACTCACGGCTTCCAATGATGCCATCAACAACGTCGCAGCATATTCCGTAGCAGGAACTAGGCAATGGGTCAGCTGATGCACGAATCTGGGGAAAGAAGGATTATGAGGCTCACATTGAACATCCTGGAATCGGAGTAGTGTCACATTGCGGGCCGGTCCTTGATCTCTTTAGCCTTTCTTCACGAATGACAGGAGGGATGAGATACATACAATGGGCAACACCCAATGATTCCATCTCTGATTGCGCAGTAGTTTCCAAGTGGGCAACAACCACCATCAGAGCACTATTGGTTAGCATTCATGTCATGGTATGGCAACCTTGAAGAGACGACCATACCTGGATGCTCGTGGGACCTGCTGTTGTGTCAAGATGGGGAAGGCAACTACAGGCGCTACTGTAACTTACAAAGAAAAGTAAAACAATTACTTGGGTCTAGCTCGCAGCCGTATAAGTTAACATCACGACGTATCAATCCCCTTGGATGTGTCCTAGTTGGCACAAGGCTGTCGGCTGTGAGCGAGGGAGGAGCAATATCGTGTCCATGAAAGGCGGGTGGCTCTCGTCTATGCTTGCTGTCTTCTTCAAGTTCTTCCTAGGGAAAGTCATGGTAAGCCCTATCGTGAAAAGGTTGGTCGTTTTGCTGACGTGCGCAAATGGCCACTACCGTAAGTACTTGAACGAAAAGAATATGGTTGTGCATCCCTGCTGCTTCGGATATCAAGATGATTAAAAGTTGATAGCTGTCAAGCCTGTCATGTCTGCAAGAGTAGAAACTGACAAGTGGTTAATAAATGGTGTCTGAATTCGACCGATGGCATTCTCCGTCGTAGGCTTTGGCTAGCCCTGCCGATGCTCCGTCGGCTAATACCGCCACTTGACGAGATAATGATGGGACACTCTTGAAGCAGTATTGCAGTGCTGTACTGTACAGTATGTACTTTAAAGTACGCTTCTTGAACTATTGCGCACCATTGGCCGCCAGGCGCCCTCTCGCTCGTCATAACCAGCCACCCCCGTTGCCGCGATATCCGAGTGAAACCGGCCCTCTCAATTGCAGCACATTGCTATTGGTTGTTTTACAATCTACCTTTGATTGTGCCAAGTTCAAGGCTCCCCAAAACTGCGGACCCGGCCTTGTAACAACAAGAAATATCTCCTCAGATGGATCTTCAAGGATACGACCACGACCCATTGGGGCGATAGCCTTGTAATAGCTCCTGCTCTCCGTCTGCCTGGTTTGCAATATTCTTATACCCCGACTGAACACGTCTCATGACATAGACGTCCAAGAGAACCACAAAAATAGCAGCAACTCTGCAAACCTATTAGAGGCAATGCAATATGGAGGGCAAAATGGGGCAAGCTTACAGTCCAACAGTCGCAGAACTGAACATCACCTTGTAGAGCGTGCAGACCAAGTGTCTGTTGCAGCGCGCCAGGATGTTATGCTTCAAGTCGTAGGCGGTCATGAAGCAAAACCCAGCGATCCAGAGCGAACAGCCAACGGTGTCGATGATGAGGCGCATGGCCAGATGCAAAGGATAGAATCGTGAGAGAATGGGTACAGCGGCTAGTTGCAGGAGGGTGAAATATGAGGCTGCAGAGAGCTGTATAGGTAGCATTATCAGTTCTTGAGGAGATTACTGATCGTGTTGAAATAATTGTTTCTCACCAGGTGAAGAAAGACATGCCGGTTGTGCAAGTGAAATACAAGATATGAGACGGTGGGGATCACGATGAGGAAAGAAGCTGTCTGGAAGACACGGACGATGATAAGAGGTAGGAGAGGATATGGCGAGTCGTTTCGGCGGAGTTTACCAGGCATCGTGAGTGATGGTCTACGAAATGGATCATGCAACGAAGAGTATGTTGATAAACTTGCGGGAAGCAAGCAAATATCATGCTTGCCGGTGCACTTATGTGATACAGTAAGGGAAAGTAGCCGAAGCCGGGTGAGGCCTGTGAGGGTGGGTGGCCGAGGCAAGTCTAAAGTATTTCTCTTTCCACGGTGCTACTGTAAAGCGGTCAGGTCGAGGGGGCAAATCCTATTTGGGGATGGCTTAGATGGATGGGATGTGGTGGAACGAGGAGGGCCGCGCTCGAGGATGCATCTAATTATCCACCAGTTGTGTTTTCGCTGTGTTATCACCGTTGGGTTGCTCAGAAGTCTACCCCCACCCCCTTCTTCGAGCCTTTGAATAAGCATCTCATTATCCACTGCGCCAACCGTGGTAAGGTCATGTCAAGAACTAGATGATGAACGCCATCTACACCACCATTACTCATCTGGTCTATCTTGCGAAGTTGCGCGTAACCATCTCCGTCTCGATGCGGAACACGCTTAGGCTTGATGGCATAGCTGCCGCAACCTCTTTGATCTACTTGGCCTCGAATCAGAGCGGCTCGTCATTCCCTCAGTCCCGCCAGTCTGCAAGGCAGATGGTCAAAGTAAGGCGGCGCAGATGAAATGATTTGTCCGAAGGAGCTTCGCGAGAGTTCCAGCTTTTGCATAGGGACAAATACGCGGCAATTATGCATAGCATCTGGTCAAGCCAATTTGGTCAACAATAGATGTATAGAGACAGGTGTTCGATACGTGTGCAAAGGTTGAACAGTCTGCCGAGTCTGCTAGCATTGGCATCCACCTGTTATTCTATTTGCCAAGATATGGAAGTATCAATTGACAAAGCAACTCTGTGGCTACGCCACAGAGAAATTCTCACCATCCTGACGCAAACCGGTGTCTTTGAGAACGGCGAGAATATGTCAAATAAGGACATGCACAAACTTTTTGAAACGCCCAGGTAGGTGATTAAGCTAAATGGAGGAAGGCACTTGATACGAGACGCCCCTGGAACCTTTGGACGATTTGAGATACAGGCCCACCAAGTGTAGCCCGCAAAATCCTGGTATCCTGGTTGGGATGGCACTCGGTGAACGCAGGAAGTAAATATGCCAATAACTCCCCTAACAACACGCGTTAGGCGACGCCGGTACAGAAGCGAACCTTCATACCCTGGTGAAACTCCAAGAGCGACGAGGACATATACGGTCAAGTTTCGGGAGCATCATCATTGATTACTCCTCCACGGCGTTTCGCCCATACCACATTGATTGGGATTGTTAGATGGTCCCAGCCAACCTGGAACCCACCCTGAAGTTCAGACAATTCGTAATAGCAATTGTGGACGCCGAGTTCATAGAAGGCTCGTAATAAATCTTGCCAGTATTTCTTCTCGTCATTGGTGCAGAGTGGGTTATTGCTTATGCACCTCAAGATGATCAGAGACGATGGTGAAAGCAAATCAACAGAGTTATCGCAGTGATATTTTTCGGATGCGTCATTCTGAGACGGCGGGCAGATGAATCTACTACTTACTTTGATAGATAGGGGGATGTATCTGTCGGTTGGTCCGGACACGAGCTTGCCTGGGTCTCAAGTGTCCACGATGTCTTCGGGGAGGTTGCGAACATCGTATTCCCATCACCCCGTTGTCTCGGTATTGTCTTAGAGCCTTGGGCTCCCGATGGTCCCTTACACGTGCCGAAAAGACAAGTCAGTTCGACATGTCTGACCTCGAGATAGAGATCTGATGTGGCTTTAGCTTGCATACCAAGAAGTACGACCGATCGAAGCGGTATGTCCAGGGTTAAGGGGTACAACATGCCGATTTGGGCTTGAGTATAGGAAAGGAACCCTAGACAGAAAGACTGAAGAACTGGAGAGGCTAGGTTCAGAGTATCTCCCGTGGCTCCGGGGCCGTACGAATTACTTTGACTAAGAGCCTCGCTCAGCGCCACTTGGGACATTGTCCGCAATTCTTCCATCTGCAGTTTCCATGAGAAGCTGGTGAATCTTGCCCATCAACGACAAGCCTACTCGTAAAGGTTGCACTTCAGAACAGACGGCCTCCGGTGGGGTGGTAGAGATGCTCAACATCTTGAATGAATCCCCTCTTTTAGCATCCATCCCCTCTCAGCCAATGTTTCCTTACACCCTAAGGCAGTCGCCCATATACGCGTCTTCTAGCCGTCCTAGCTCTCGCACATCGGCATAATATCTCTCTATAATCGCATCGTCGGCATCTACCTGCGCTCTGATAACTTTTTGTTGTCTCTTTTTTCATTCAGCCGAAGCTCAGGGCAACATCTGAAGGGGACATTTCAGCCCAGTTTGTTGTTTAATGGCGGTGCCCATGGTACGATGGCTCAGCACGGAAAATAACACGACGCTCTTTGCTAATATTTAGAGGTCACCAACATGTGCCAGGTTGAATAGGCTGCCGAGTCGACGTGGAACCTTGAAGTTCATGGGACTCTCCTGAAACTTGTATTCGCACTATTCCCTTGTTTTCGTAGAAGCTGAGGATATGATCATGGCATTTAACTCGACTTAATTCGTCGTAATTCCCTTATTAATCTATTCTCAAAGTAGATAAATCACATCTTTGTGGATAACTTCTTCTCGTCGCAAGACCTCTTCCACTACCTTTGTCAGCACAGCTTCGGTGCAATCGACACAGTTCGGCCAAAATCTGGCATCTAGAAATGTCTTGCCGATGCCAAGGGGCCGATCAGACAGGGAACTCAAGGTTCTAATTCGATGAGATCAAGATCATCCCAAGGGCCGATAATCAGGTAGAAAGACTCGGAGTTCTTGCACACAACTTGACTGATAACTTATCTTTTCCTTTAGATTGAGTAGATGGCTTGGAAATATAATGCCCTCGTATTCCTCCTTTCAACCGTTTTCGCTGGCAATATGAGATGTGATTGTTGGAGGGTATGTCTCTCACCAATCAAAACGGATCGAAAAGGGGCGTTACGGATTAGTATTGATCCGAATTGCTTCTCTTTCCAGACATCCTCATGGTTATTGACATTGCCGAATCAGCTGGCATGCCCCTACGTACTACATACACGTTCCTCTTTGTCTCTCCTTTACCTACTACACGTAGATTCATCTGGCAATTGTCCAACTAACCAATCAATCGAATCCCTCTGCGTCACTCGAGAAACATGGACGAGGAGACCAGTCGACGCAGTCGCCATTTACCGGAACGCGTTCATGGTTCACGCGCGTCACGGACGCGTCAAAGCCCCGAACGATTGCGATCGCCACCAGCAAAAAGGAGAAGACGCTATCGCACGCAAGATGCATCGTCTGCACTAGAAGAAGCAGTGGCATCTCCCTCCATTCTTACGCAAAATCAATTTCCATTTGGCTACGACTGGGAGCCTCGGTCTGAAGGACGATTCGCAGGACTGTTCCCTCGCTCCACCAAGTCACCTTTGAGCGCAATTACGGTCCACCAGCAGGATTTGATCATCGATATAATCCAGGAACGCGTGAGAGATACCGAGGGAAGTACTAGCAGGCTCAAAAACCGCCTCGACAATGCATACGCGACGTTGGAGTGGTGGCAGGCAGTTGGATGTGAGTTCTGCTTTGTCATGAATGGGGACACGCACTCAGGTCACGCAATGGAACAATGTGATCGCTGGCACGGCTGTGACAAAGCAAGGTCGATTCTCAAGTGGCTGGAGAGCCTCAGTATCCCCAAGTTCTTGAAGGACCCTGGATCCTGCAATATGTGCACGCATATGTGGTTCCCGTGCCGACATATTTGCCTATTAGAGAGTATCTATGATGTAAGATCTAAATAGGATAAGGTAAGATTGGTGAAGGGGCTTTAATCGCAGCCGAACCTCGATGGTCACTGCGAGCGAAAACCAGTCATGAGGAGGGTCATTGCAGCTCTGTGCTCATATGACGACTAGTTCTTTGCCAAGATGCTGGCCAAGTTAGCATCAGATAACGACAACGTGGACCTGTCACTAGAACGGAGCGCCCGAGCCTGGTTCGAGCATCGAATCCCCCACAAAGACAGCTGGATACCGAGGCTTCTCTTCATCTTCGAGGCATTGACAGTTGGCTTTTATGTCTGACAGAATTATCGGCTGGGATTGCCACCATTGGATAATCTACCTCAGAGCCCGCCTGGGGCCCTAACCAGGCTTGATACACCTAGATCAACCCCCAATCAGCCTGATGGAGACATTGTTGTAAAGAGGTGGGCAGCCACCATCGACTGGTGGTGGCGGAAATGTAGCTTCTGCGTTGGGAGAGGACGCAAGGGCGAAACCGTCTTTCATAACCTGCGCGAGTTATCTAAAAAGAAATAAGTAAGGAAAATTAAGATAAAGACTATAATTAGTTATCGCGGGAGTAAATAGGGGAACAGGTCCGTATTAGAAATTCTACTATTCCACGGATCGTTTAGATATTCTAAGGGCTCTTAGATGGATTTAACGGATTAAACCGGATTAAATAAAAGAAATAAACTTAATCTTATGGATAGTTAGAATTCTTAAAAGGAAACCAAGCTCTTCCTTGCTAAAGGCTTAACCTTGCGCGAGCGCGTACTTTATGCGGAGTGGCTACAGCTTATACAGTGAGACCCTTGCTATAATTCTTAATTCCGCACCACTGGCTCCGACTTATCAGGGCTGTTTCTGTGTGGGTTTCCCTATAGAAGATAATTGCCAGACAGATGAACCTGCGAATGATAGCATCCCGCCCAATAGAGCTTCTTAGGCTTGACATTACCATAAACAAGACCTTGTAGGACACTCAAAAAATATTAAGATATAGAGAAACTACTTGCTAGGTTATATTTAATGTTTAAATACTGATTATTTGTTTCCATTAGACTATGATTAACATTCTTCCATGCAACTCTAAGATCAAGTCAGCCTCAATCATACGACCCCCTTCTGGATGTTATAAGGAAGAGGAGAGCTACAAGTTCTCTACCCCTCTTCTCATCCTGCTAGGAAACGACCGGTATGATCTCGCATTCCTTATATAACTGCCAACTTATGACACCATGAGTGTCAGCCCCATCAGACCAACCTGCCAGGACGACATTAGGATTTCCATTATTTGTGCTTTGCCCATCGAGGGTGACGCCGTTGAAGACGAATTTGATAGCTTCTGGGGCGAGAATGAATGCATTTTGGGAAAATGGGATTGAGACCCTAACTTCTATTCCATCGGTCACATTGGGAACTACAATGTGGCTCTCGTGCGTATGCCAAGAATGGGTAAGAAAACACCGTTGGGTGTGGCAGCAAGTCTCAACAGCAGCTTGCGAGCATTGCAAGTAGCCTTTGTTGTTGGCATATGTGAGGCTTGTCCTCAAACAAACAAGGAGGAAGTGATTATGGGTGATGTCGCTCTCAGCGAGGGGATCACCGAATACAACTTTGGACGCCAGTTTCTGACTGATTTGGTCGCAACGCCACACTCATCGAGTCTCTTAGCAGACCAAACCTGGAGATTCGATCGCTAATGGAAAAATTTAAAGAGTTGACAGCTCGGAATCAGCTGAACCGATAACTTCTTGTCTACCTTCCGCTCATCTACGAAGCGCTTGGAAAGGAGGAAGTTGGGTATCCAGTCCCAGAGAAGGATCTTCTTTTTCCTTCTCGCTACCGGCATAGGCACCAAGACCCGGCTGCAGGTTTTATGTGTTCCAAATTCAAAACCATGGATCATCAGATTTGTAAAAAAGCAGCCGAGGCGACTTGCGAGTAGCTGGGGTGTGCCCTCGTACAGGACATGATCCCACGCCTTCGGCTTCAACTGAGCCCAGACGGGTTAATGAAGGGACCAAACCCAGAGGTTCACTCTGGCTCAATTGCCTCTGGCGACACAGTGATAAAGTCTGATCACCATCGTGATATCTGAAGGCTCTCCTCGAGGCTTGGCCGAGTTTCAATCCGCCTGCGCGTCACGTGAGTTGTTCAGTGATGAGAAAGATTGACTCTGTTCTGATTGGCATGAGTAGGAGACTGCGAAGTCGATAGATATGATTAATGCTGCGGAAGTTTAACTAGGCCACTGTATTAACATCGGGTCATAATGTTGTAATGTGTCGAAGCTCTGTTCTTTGTTATGGTTGTGGCCCGGTCCTTGATGGGTTAACGGAGCCCGAAGATCGATATATATGATTACATTCCCCCAAGACCGGAGCGTTGTGGGCCGAGATCAAATTTGAAAAGATTTAACTCGAATGTTTCGTGGTAATATGAGCGATGGATTACTCTTCACGGTATTGGAGGCGTCGGGTATGTAAATACATCCGCTAAATGGAATCAGATTAGTCCCTAAATGATAATAACTGAAGTTTTTGAAAGTCTCAGATTGCTATGCAGCATTGCTACCTATTAAAAAACCAGTTTCTCGGAGCTCACGTGTTTTGCATAAATGCCAGCAGCAGTGTAAGATTCGAAAAGGACTACCTCAAAATCTCTCGTTTGCTTGGCAGACATAAACTCTGCGGCACCATGGCGCAACAGCTTCCTATCTCACAAGCCTTGGACTCTATATTGACGTGGCTCAAAGATCAAGATGCATCGAACTGGATTCTCGTCATAGGCAGTGCTAAGCATGAACATGTATTTCTCGGCAGCTCAGCTAGATCTGTTGCAGAAACCGACAAAGTGTCATGGATGGCATGATATATCCCGAAATCGACGAGAGGTCTCGTCCTCTTGGCCAGTCGCAGCAGAAGAGTGGCAGGGTTTGCGGGCGGGCCAGATCCATGTTTCGCACCTTGGTCTACTCGACTCCCGGAGAATTCTCCGGAATCACAATGTTCATGAGCAGATGATGACCAACGACCGCATACAAGAACTACTTCGCCCCTTGTGCTGCTTGCCATTGGCCATACCCCAAGCAGCTGTGTCTGATATTCTATCACTCATGGGATTTGTGAATGGACAATCGATTCTAATGTTTATGATTTGTTCGGAGGATGAAAATTCATCGAGCTTTGGTACAGCCATGGGTGGTATACTCCAGTGGTTTGATCTATTACACCAAGGAAAATCACCAGGGACGTCCGAAATGCACGAGCTTGTCTAGGATTGCCTATAGAGTTGGTTGAAGAAGTATGGAATGTTGAAGCAATACACAAATACTGCACTAGAGGTTGTTTCTCGGTGCTTCCCTCGAGACTTGTCATTTCAAAGTTGGGGTATGTGGGATAGCATCCTCCCACACGTAGAGGCGGCTTTACAAGAGTCGTTGCAGGTTGTCCTTGAACCCACGCTATAGAGGCCACGTTCTCATACAAATAGTGGGTTATGAGGTCAAGAGAGGTCTGTTTCAAACTTCACAGGCAAGGGCCAAAGAAGCTCGTCGAATTCGCAGGGAGATCGGTCGCGACTAGCATCCCTATACCCTAAAGGCTATTCAAACGCTGGCGTCATGTTGTAGAGCTTACAGAGACTACGCCAACGCTGAATCATGGCTTCATGAAGTGTTTGCCATCTAGAGTACAACAATGGGACGGTCATGCTGAGACGCTCGCTCTTAACTGCAAGGCGCCTGATCCATGCACCTTGTCTCGTAATGAAGCTACCCGAGGTGGAGCAGCTGTGTTGCCAATCATTAGAGATTTCTGAGGAGACTCGGGGCAAATTTGGTGATGGGATATTGAAAACTCTTTATGAGCTCGGCGTGATCTTCCTTGATCAGCAGAGGTTCAACCAGGTTGAGAAGGTATTTGCGGGGTCAGTAGAGATAAAACGTCGGATAGTGGGTATAAACGGGAGCATGCCCTGAACGCACTTATGAACCTGAGCTCCGCAATACGTAGCTAACGAAGGCTGGAGGAGGCAAATGCAACTTTGAATCAGGCCCACCCAAAAACCCTTCAAATCATGACGATGGTAGCGGCCAATGAGTCTAGCCAGGGGGAGCACCATATCACGAGAGACATACAGCAACATGTCCTGAATATGCAGAGAGAGACGATTGGCAAGGACGTTACAGCTACTAAACGAAGCTTGCGTTTGATGTCAGAGGCAGCAAGAAGATTAAGAACTTTTCCGTAAGATAAACAGAACTGTAACAATCAGGAGATTTGGTCCTTTATCACGAAAGTGCCTCAGGCTATTTGATGTGCGTTATCTTGCCAATGTTACCTTTCCACTCGTCCTGTTTCATAGCCCTTCTCTAATCCTCAGTTTCCCGTACACATTGGCACATGCCTGGAGACATGGGTATCACCTGAAGCCTTGCAAACATCATTGCAGCGAAACTTCAATCAGAGGCCTACGAGAGGTGGGCTGTCATCATCGTCGTTGACCTTGTAATTCCAGATAGCCTCGATCGAGTTTAAGGGGCCAAAACCCGTATCATCGGTAGCGGGCACGGAAATGTTCGCATAGCCTTCCGATATTTCAATCTCTGTGCTGAGCGGCTACTTGAGCAGACAGACTCCGAGAACACCAGTGAGACTATCTTGGTGAAGAATCTCTGCGAATTCGTCGACGAACTCTGCTGTCAAATAGAGCAGAGTAGTTTGGCTGTAGGTGACGTTATTCGTTGCATTGTTATGATGAAAATAGAACTCGTAGGAAATGAGTCGCTTGTTGGTGGGCGAAAGGAGCCACGCACATGGCTTGATGAATCCGCCGTGCTTCTGCAGGACGCCCTCATCAATGACTGTAGTATCCTTGAGATCCCAAGCCATTGCTGTGCTGTTGTAATCGACGAGAGCCTAACCCTCGCCGAGTTTACTATGTTTATTAAAAAGAATAAGACCAAGGCCATCAACGAAGCCATGTTTGATGAACAGATTGCGTATAGATCCAGAACGCACAGTAGGGTCGTTGTTCATGAGAAATATTCTCTTCGAGTCCCTCAGATGCTTGTTAGGTTCAAAGATATATGGATCACAGCCGTTCATAGTCTCCATAGTTGGCGATAAGTGCACAGAATCACTGGACTCTGAGGTGATGCGAATGAATATGTCACAGTTTGCGACAGATAATAAAATGAACTATTGAGGACTGGGTGGATCTACCATAGAAAAGGGACAAGCGGAGTGACTTTTCTATTCTAGTTTTTCAATGACATCGATGATCGCTGTCAGCCGCCTAAGCAAAGAACTCACTTAAAGACACCCGGCAGTATTAAAACCCAATACTGCAAAACACCGAAAACCTAAGGTAAGGATCTATAGCCATAGAAACCTAAAAGCGGAGTGACTTTGCCTGCTTCTAACTTGAACCATGCATATAAACCACATTGCGTGTGACAACAAGGAGGCCGGAATCTGCATATCGATCAATAACGAACACAGCCTGACCCAGACGGCGGACAAGCTGAAGTCTCTTGGGCAGCAGCCTGGCCACTTCCCCCCACCGTACTTTTTTGACATGTCGTTTGCAAGGGGCCTGCAGACTAGAGAGAACCTGCTATTCACCTAGAGACTTAAGAACCGCCTCCGAAATTCTCGGAATTCTCATTGCCACAACCCGGAAGTTTGCCATCCTCGCTCGCCACCGCCTTATTCTCTGGCAGGCCATTCTTTGGGGGTCACTATTTGGCAGGCCAGTCTCTCTCTTCTAGGCAGTTGGGAGGATAGGCGAAAAGTTGAGGGATTTCTTTTTGGCCCCCATATCTCAAAACTGCAAGGTTGCTGCTATCCTTGCCTAGGGCTGAAAGGACAGCAGGTGTGACAAGATAACAATTTCAACCCCCTCGTCTCTACGTAAAGCCAGCCACCTCCGATTTAGCCGGGAATTGTTCATACATTGGACCTTGAGTCACGCCAGAAACTCCCGATTACGGGTGTAGCAACTTGGGCTGCGCGAGATTGCGGCTTCATTCCAAGGCTGCCGAAACGCAATTCTTGGTGTAGGTTTTACTGCTATGTACTCTTACTAGTACAGCGCTTGTCCCCGACAGGCCTATCTGCATTTTAGGCTAATCAAGAGCCCAAAGGAACTATGGTAATATCTGTGGTATGATAGGAGGCATATCAGGTTCGATGCTCTCTACTCACGCAAGGCTTAAGATCCAAATTCTGATCGACCCTGGAGAGCTTCGCTGAAAAGGAAAAGTCGACGCAACCTTGGTCACGCATGCTGAGTTGAGTCTGTCAGTAATTCCTCACTGTGGCGTTCTTGGCTACTGCAACATTCAGCCACTCGATTGGCTGTCGGAGGCTGTTAAATTGAGGAGGGTACCTCAGCCTGGTCTGAAGCGAAAGGCCCCCTCACTGCCAAATGGTTCGCAAGACGCTGCCTCTGACAGGGGTGCTCCATTGCACCCCCTCTGCTCTTTGTTTCTTGGTTCTATCGAGCTGAGTTTGCCCGCCACAGCCAGGCCGGCATATTCGAGCTGAGGAGACATCTGTTGTGGGTGCCTGAGGCACCCAGACCCACATCAGCCTGAGCCCACCTCACCGTCAGGTTAGACGGGCTTCCGGCACAAGGATCAATACACATCATCACACCCTCTTGTGCGCACGCCCAACAACATCTGACAGCTACAGGATGATGATATTCAAATCAGTTTGGACAGGAAGCGGCAAGGCATCCGGCAGGTATTGGCGAGGGCTCGCCAAGACGTTAGGCCCCTAGACATTGACAGGGACCCAGGGCGAAAAGGAGCTCGGTAATGCAAATCGGTTAATGGTGAATGCAACCTGGCTGGCAGCTGAACAAATGTCTACAGTCAGTCTTCACGCCACTTTAAACCTGGCCAATTACAGTGACAGGAGCGAGAATTGTTCGTTGCTTGGCGTAAGCTTCTTGCACACTTGTTTATAAGAGTTATCAATCGAAGAAACCACTGGGTCCAGTGACAGTCTTGGCAACTGCAACTCCCGAAGGGTTGTCACGCTTTTGTTCGCCATCACAAACGGCGATTGGCCATTGATGGCTGTCCTTCTTGGATGTCGTGGCTTTGCTGAAAACGCAAACACAGGGCTGAAAGGTCGACATGTCATAACAGCGTGTGGAACTCATAGCTGCAACGGAGATTGGAGTGTTCTTCCCTGGAGCTGTTGACAGTTGACTGTACCAGTGAAATAACAGGGCATGCTCGGTAAGGCTCAACATAAAGCGGTTGGCCTCTTTTACAGATGATGCTCGCGGCACTGGCTCAACTTTCTCCCCAGAACTTGCTCAACTAGTACACATACCTTTATAACTCAGAGTTCTCAGACTCCATTACCTAGACGACATGGCCGACACTCGAGAGGCTGGCGAAAATCACCCCCTGTTCGACAATGTCAATATTCCGGAAAAGTCCTATGCGCAAACCAAGGAGCAGCCCGCCGAGGAGCAACCCAGCGAGAACTTGAACGAAGGCACCGCGAGACGAACCTCGGTCATAAGGGTGTGGTCCATTCTCTTCCTTCATGCAGGTTGCTGCATTGCTTTGGCGCTATCAATTGCATTGGCACTGGATGGATACCTGGCGGGTGATGAGAAAAGCTCGCGCGTCAACGACGGCAAGCTGCTCCTCAAAGTCAGTGATGTTACAACCCTTGTATCCGTCAGCTTGGTGGTGATCAAGATCATCGCTGGGTCGTGGTCGGCCATCGTTCTTTGGGCCTGCGGCCGATACATGCTCTCCAAGTCCAACGACATGAAAACCCAGACGGCCGTGTCGTCGATGATCCAATGGAAAGTACCTCCCGGCGTGCGGAGCCTCAGCATGATACCGCGCAGCTTTAGCAGCTGGAACATCTCTATCTTGACTCTGATCATCATGATCCAGGCCTTCACCGCTCCTATCCTTTCGGGTTCGGTGAACTGGAACGTGGGCTTCAGCGTGTCTCAGAACGCTGTGTCCGTGGCCTCCATTGCGTCAAGGACTGGATATAATAACTGGTACTGGTACAACGCACAAGGCAGCTTTGACAAGAAGGGACCACTCCGGAAAGCGGCCGGATATGCAAATTTGGAGTGGGCAGACCCTTCGACCGTCGACTCGCGCGGAAAATCTATCACGGGCAACGGCTGCCGCCACCTCTTTGGGAACGATGGGTTGCCCCCTGAATCGGTCCTCACAGACGCCGTCCTACCATGTATCGATATCCACGACATTCACTGGATCCAATCCGAAGATGAACTCACAGGCTCTGATTGGGATGATGTCGACGATGACGACTTAACGCTCGTCGACGATACGCCTCTATCCTACTATCACGAAGGCGTGGCCATGGTCTTCAACTCGACTGACCTCCGTCGAGGGCCTAACACGACCGACACACCGCCGCCGCCGTACCTCTTCTCGGGCACCCGCATTGTTGCTCTCATGCTCGGCCGGTACAACGTGACGGACCCGCCATGCTCGGCCCTCAAAAACACTATCTTCGGCGATATCAACGCACTAGGGTACCATCGTGTCCGCTCCCGGGTCAACAGCGTGCACGAGAACTGTTACCTTATTGGTCGCGTCAACTTTACCGCTGGCGTAACGACGAGCCGCCGAGCAACGTACCTCACACCCCGCGTCGTTGAGGACCAGACGGCCATCAGAGATGTCAAGTTTGAGCCAAACTCGTGGGTCCATGAGGCCATTTGGCTGCTGCCGGACCTGATGACCATGCTATCGGTCATGAATGCGTCGCAGCTACCGACAGACGGGAACGTTGATGGCCACGTGGGCGAGCTGCTGAGGCAGGGCTACCTGGCGGCGTGGGGGATGTTGGCGCACGGGTACGGCCAGGAAACAGAGACTTACAAGGCCCTTCCTGCTGAGGGGAGGTTGGTGGCGGACGTAAGCTTTCCGAGGGTGTTTGCGTGGTTGGGGCTATGCTTGCTGATGACGGGTTGGGGTGCCTTGGCCCTAGGGACGACGCTGGGGAGACGTGACCTGCAGCCGCCGCAGGACGTGATGGAGGCCCGGGCGGAGGATATATCTGGTCAGGCGAGGGGGGCTGGTCACACGCTTCTGGACTATGGCTTGAATCGAGATTAGCTTGGATATTCTTCAGTGAGATGTCGTTGGGTGGCAGTGACTTCGTATATAGTCGAACACCTAGATAGGGTTATATGAAGGGGGGCATATGTTTAGACACGTCAAGAAAGGATAATAAGCGGCTCGCAAGCCAGGTTGACTCTGCAAGTCCACTGCATCGTGCCCTAGGTAGGAGATTTTGGCTTATCGCCAGGTAGTCTCTGCCATATACACCATGTTTAATCCATAGGTTCCCAATAAACTCAACTTAGGTTTAGAACTATGTACTTAATTTTTCATTTCTTCCTAAGTGAATTATAAGTCTATACCGCTATTTACCTCACCAGCATAATTATGAGCGTGTCTCGAATAACTGATCTGTATGAATCAATGAATCACCAACTTCCTACCCACCTGTTGTGTAGTATCTAGTTTCGAGGCTCAGTATATCAACCCAGGTAATCTCTGAATTGTTTTTCTGGGCAACGATTGAATGTAATATATAGTGAAACTGCAATCCACCCAAGTCGTATCGTCTGAATCTCCCAGTCACGTTATGACACATCGCGCCGACCTGTAAATCTGCGACATTATTGCAACGTGCCTTATGGGTCCTAGAATGTCATTCTTATTGAAAGAGGTTGCACACACCCGAAAGAAAAAACCGATCTAAGCCAAAGGTTTCGTTGAATCGGGTCCATCTTTGTCCTGGCTATCGCAACGACATGATTTTTCGGCGGTTTCTTGCCATTGACATCGTTTTCGTTGGAAACAACAGGCGGATGTTGCTATGAGTAGCCGAGTTTCCTTAGGCACCTTTGTTTAAAGGACACGTAGAGCTCATTCCTATGCTGTTCAACCAATCCATGAATGAATCGGTCACATCATTCAGGTTTCCTGCGTTCCCCTGACCGATAGCCCAGCTAAAACGTGGGGGGGAATCACACGTTGTGTACCAAAGTGTTCGGGGGTGGCTTGTTACAAGGCTCTCGAAAATAGGTCACATGCTTCATACGAACGGACAGCTTTCACGATTCAAGTCAAGAGCCATCAGCCGGCTAATCAGGCCCAAGTATTACTTGATGCAGGCCTGTACTCAGGGCTTGTGTTACCCTACGCCCATATTTTCAGCTTTACCAGTAAAAGTGATAAAAGAAATATTATGGTGAGGCATTCTTTTCATTGAGAATGATGAAAGCCCGTAGGTGTGTCCATCTTACTAGAGTTCTGAGGTGGTGTCCATCCTTGGTAGCTCCGGGGTTGAGCTTGGGGTCTTTTCCGGTGGAGAGGTTTACAATTTAGTTGGAGTAGATTAACACAGGCACCACTTTGTATAGTGGCATCGCTAAGCAGATTTAAGGGACTTTCATGTCTGACGTACAGGGGCTACGACAGAATTTGAGACACCATACCTGGGTCACCAAGTGGAATGGAGTATGTCAAACAAAACACATAAATGGCTGACTGAAGGAGCCTGCGGTTCCCATGAAACCATCAAAGATGAGAAATGCGAAGATATGCCACACTGATCTTCGTTAGGCAAAAGCGAGCACATGTGACCAGAGAATTTTCCGTCAATGCTTTCCGAGCCCCCAGAACTTTGACAGTGTGTGGCATTGGTTAGGGAGTAAGAATCAGGATATCTGCTGGCTGGGACTCGGGAAATCAGAGAGGCATATACCATTTGATGGCGGCTTTGATCCGGAATTTGGAAACGATCGACAGGTTTGGAAATCATGGTTGGGTTTGCGGTGAACGAAGCCGAGTCTGTTTGCGATGGCCTTTGTCGATCAGGTTAAGCGCCTCAATAATGATTCAATACCGCTGCAACCTGACAGCGCATAGTTCTTGGCAGAGGTTCATATACTACGTAGAGGAACTTTATTGCGGACACTTATCATCCGAAAGCTCCAAATATGGAAAACATGTTCTGAAACCACCAATCACGTCTATTATCAGGATAACCTACGGAACGACGACGGGAAATATCGCACCAATAAGACATGCCCAGTCATTCTATTTTATACTCTCGATTAAGCTTACTTGTCAAAATTAAGCCTAAAGCACATTATGGTATATATAACCCTTCTCAGATAACATTGCTCACCTTTCTAACTTCCAAGGCCATTAACAGTAGGCTTTTGTTTAAAAACTCTGCCAAAATGCTCGCCAATATTGCTATCACTCTTGTTGCCACGATAAGCCCTGTCTTTGCTTGCAAGGGATACGAAGGTGGTCTCCCTACACCCACCTCGACTAAGCAGATCTCGGCGCCCATTTACGTCAAGAATGGCGAGGTCTTTGATGCTGGCTGGGCCAAGTATGACCGAAACCCTAGCTCTTGCAATGGACAAGTCGAGGGTGGTGAGAAGGACACTGCTTTTGTTGTTGAGAGGGGCGGCACGCTGAGGAACGTCATCATTGGCAAGACTGTTGGAGAAGGTGTCTATTGTAAGGGTGGTGGCTGCAATCTTGAGTTCGTCTGGTTTGAGGACGTCTGCGAAGATGCGATCTCTATCGCAAGTGGCATTTCAAATGGTTCAATCAAGAATACTGAGCTGACTGAATCTTCAGAAGGAGGACAGGGCCGGAGACGTCACCAACATCATTGGTGGCGGTGCCTACCATGCTAGCGACAAGATCATCCAGCACAACGGATGTGGAAAGGTCAACGTACGTATATGCACAAGTCAACAGTCCAAGGAGTCGCTTCAATGATCCTAATGATTACGCAGATCATCAACTTCTATGCTGAGGATTATGGCAAAGTCTACCGTTCTTGCGGTACTGTAAGTGATACCCCTTTGTCATACCTACGTGAAAGGTCACTGATCTTAAGTAGTGCGAGAAGTGTGCCCGTGAAGTCTACATCGAGGGTGTGACTGCCCGCAAGGGTGGTGAGGTTGCCGGGATCACAAAGGCCAACGGTGACAAGGCTACGCTTGTCAATGTCTGCACTGACGCTAAGACTCCTTGCCAGAACTATAGCGGCCCTGGAAAGAAGGATAGTCCCTGCTAGACTTATACTTAACGACTAAGAGGACTGAAAATCCCTTTTTATAGGCGTAAATTACTTATATAGGTTTATATTAGGCTGCCCTATTATTATAAAATAAAACTAGATAAATACATAGCGCTAACTAGTATATCTTAGGTTTTCCTATATAGGTCAACGCATTCACCTTCCGTCTCTGGTGAGTATCAAGATTTCCCCTCTTATACTCTAATGCTGACACGTATGAAACTATAGCCAGCACCTGCTGCTGTGCCAATCTTCCTTTACAACTAATCTCCTCAGTCGCGCCTCCGGCCCGGCCCCAAGTCACGATGATGGCCAGTGGTGGATCACCTCCTCTGCCTCCGAACAACAATCCCAACGCAGGAAAGAACAATCAGCATCGCCGCGCCCTGGGGGACCTGCTCGTTGAAGGCGACTCAGATGACGAGTCCTGTGCGCTCCCGGCTGAGTTGAGCCTCCCATGCCGCCAGTGCATTAACCGGCTCATGAGCTCTGGCGAACCGCTTGACTGTCAGCCTGGAGCGGGTCGCTCCTGCGAGGCCTGTCGCCGTGTCAAGTCCGCTTGCGATTAGGATAGCAACGTTCTCGCCACAAACCCGGGTCTCCGCCGCCTCCTGCGCCAGCTCATTGCTATGACCAAGGATGGCAAACACGTCAAGACAGCCGCCGTCCCTCCCCCTTCTGGCCAGAAGCGTGGAGGCAAGAAGACAGTTTTCAGGTCCAAGTTCAACTCCCTCGCCCGTCGCTGGCGTTCGGCCTTGCGGGACGCTTCTGCCTCGCAGACTCCTGCTCAGCCAGCGTTTGCCTCCTCCCCTGGCTCCATTGCGTCTCCGGCCGGGTCACAGCAATCCCCTTTCGACCTGACTAGCTCGGCTCTCGTCGTTGCCTCTCAGGGTATCACCCCTTCCCGCCGCGGGGCCGCGAATCCTGGCGTCTCGCCATTCCAGTTCAATCAGCTGGTACAGGCCACGGGGATGGCCATGAACCAACTGGCCTCTGAGTCGCGCGACACCCGTTCCGTCATCGACCGGCTTGTCACCGGCCAGGAGCAGGCCCGGCAAGACCAAAATCGGTCTAACGAGACACTGGTGCTGGCCTTGTCCCAGTTGGCTTCGGCCCTACGTGACCGTCGTCATTCACGCTCTCGCAGTCGCTCTCGATCTCCTTCCGAGGCAACTGTCAGTCGCCGTGATTCACGTCGCTCTCGATCCCCTCGCCGTCGTGAGTGAAGCGGCAATATGTGCCCCCGACGGGCCTGTCGTGGCCCTGATCTGAGTACTATCCTCACTGCCTGTTTCGCGATTAGGTAGTGAATTGAATAACTGGCCAGGACCGCCTCTGGCCGTGCTATTATTCATGTGAATGTTGTAGCCTTTTTTTCCGTGTTCAAAGGTCTTTCCCTAAGCAATGATCTCCAGCTATTCTTATGTTAGCTATATGTAACTTTTTCCTTCCATAAGTACCCTAGGCTGCTCCCTATACTTATAGTCCCTTTGAGATAGGTTAGCCCAGCGCCAAGGTAGCTATTGGCAAACCTTAGAGGTCGGGGGTATGATTCTGAGCGTAGACTCCGTTGTGAAATTGGGCAGGGCCCGAGCCGGGGCCAGTCCTGACCCACCTCGGATTCCGCTCCGGGCCCGGACGTATAACACAAAAATCCCAACCTACCTAGTTTAATGCCTAATCTTCTCCGCGTTGCTCCTTCACCTTCCTGAATTTTCTAATGATCGGTCTATGTTAGTTAGGCCCTCTTCCTTGCCAGTGCGGATAAATGGACACGATCGCTCGGGTGATAATACCAGATCACTTCTCTCTATCATTTTGATAACCTCGAGGCTACAATTCCCTCCCTCCCGCCCCAGGCCAGAGGCATGTATTTCTATTTGGCCTCGCATTGAGACACCGAGAGCCAACTCCGTAGATCAAGACGGTTGGGGGCGCCTATGCGTCCTCGCCAACGCCGATAAAGGCACCATCATCCGCTGTATCAGCTAGATTCAACTCATGATTCCAAATTCCTCTATAACGAGCATTTCAAGTAGTAAAACATCAAGGGAGAGCCGATTGTAGTCACGCACGAGTACGAACGTGCGAGTTATCTTAAGAGCCCATTACTTAAGGCCAAGGCGCAAGATAACTAAAGCTTCCATATCAACAAGAAGCGAGCATAGATGGCATACACATCAAACCTAAAAGTCACACTGGGAAACATGGTTCAACTCTCTGAAGCTGTCATTTCTTCGTAGTCGCCATGCCGAGCACCGGCAAGATGGGCTATTTAATGGAATTCAACACCATTTCTGAGAAGTTCATAACGGAAGAGCCTCCCACTTTTGCGTGCGTGAGACCAATCCCTGTATCGACATTGATGCCGGGGTGTAACCTCTCCCGTATAGGCAGGCAGTGGAAGCGCTACAGGAGGTGGCTGTAGGCAGGTTCTAAGCCGTTAAAAACATCAGGAGCGTTCTTATGTGGTTGAGTATTTAGCGTGTTTTGCGTTTTGCGTTTTGCGTTTTGCGTTTCGCGTTTCGCGTTTCGCGTTTCGCGTCTATTTTTCACGTTGCGATTTTTTCGGCGTTTCGGTGATTGCTCTGTTTCCTCCGGGTTTTCTTTTTCTTTTTCCACTATGGCGTTTTAAGTTTGTTTAGTACCTACGTCTAAGGTGCCCCTAAGTGTGTGTTATATTTTTCGTTTTACAGGGTAGTTCTGAAAGCGTGCCCCCGTACATCCGATTCAGTCCTCTCCAGGGTAGGCAGATATCCAAACCCGGTCACATGCGAGGCCTGACGAATAAATCTTCTCTGTTGCTAGAAAATCTCTGTGCTCAGAACAAGTTCAAATCAGATGAAAAGTGAGGCGAGCAATCCATCCGAGCTTTTGCCAACTTGTGTTATCTCAAGCAACTTTACTTAGTGTCATCGTTCTTTGTTGTTTTGTATCTCGTCGTGATCCAAGGAAGTGTCCATTCGTGTGCAACTTCCAGTGCATGAAGTAATAATCCCGCTTTTGAATTGAAATAACGATCATTTTCCGTTGTTTATTGGAGCCTGTTGTACTGACTGGGCATGCGAGAGAGCCAGAACAGGGACATAGCAGCAACTAAGGCGCAGGTAGGACACAACACAGTAGGTTCGGTCCACCGTTGCCCAAATGAGACGAGTGCTACACACGACTTTTTGGATTGCATATGCTTTCTCTTCGCGATGGTGAAACACCGACCTGGCTGGATGCAATGTTATCATCAAAGACGCTGTGGTCGCGACTGGCAGAACCTCTGCTATGAACTCCTCGAGAATCCGCTTCCTGACTGAGTTTAGTCTCTCTATGGCGTGACTAACGGCCAATGGCGAGCGTTTCAAATCAGTAGGAGGGTGTAAGAGTTGCCACCACAAGTCTGAAATGATTCTAAAGGATACCAGTCACCTATCAGCGGTGTTGTTTCGACTTGCATCATCGCCACTGAATGCATGCAGTGAGATATGTGGTACAGCCACCCATTGCAGGTCACTCCTGTTTGATGGAGAGTCCGTAAAGTGGTCAATTGTTGTTGGAAGGGGGTCACGAGACAGTCTTCCTTCAATAGGACCGTGTGTGCACCGCAGGTCTATAAAAGTAACACTGACAAGGCTAAATTAATAGGGAAACCCAGTCGGTGGGCACGTTGCTCGAATGCAAACACAATTAAATGTCAAGGGTAATTTCTATTATTAATGACAATAACTTGTTAGCCAGTTGTTCTCTCTTGAAAACTTTGGATGCCCAAAGCGTCAATGGGAATGAGGAGACTGGCAGCGATACCGCTCGACGCAGGACATAGTTTGATACGAAATTGAAGATAATTAGATGAATGAAGAAAAATTTATATGAGAGATGCAAGTTCGAGAGATATTTGTATCTTACTACGGCCTGTCGAGCATAATTGAAAGACCAATCCGTCCAGCCGCGGCATAAAGCGCGCTCGAACAGCCACTCGTCGGCTGGCAATCCCTCAGTCCACCTAGATAATGTGATCTGCAGGCACCTTGAAGGTTCTCAACAATTCACATCAAGTTCTGGGCTCAGGCAATGAACGACCAGTCGGGTTCTGACTCACAATGTTACAGCTCACTGGAGGGCTTTCTTTATCTCTTAAGTTGGCAGAAACCTCCGCTCCGTACCTCGACCCACTGTTATCGCTGCAACAGATCAGCTTTAGTTATGGTGTCAGTATGACCACATATGTTATAACCTTATGCCTTGAGTACTTCTTGCCTAGGCGAGATTTAGTGCTGATTGAAGTATCCCTCATAGAAATGGATGTAATTGACTTAGGCCCCCCTTCGTGACCTTAGCGGAGGTTTCTGCCAACTAAAGAGATACGTGAACTACGGCCATCACTGCTGCAGCAGAAACTTCTTAGGTCACAGAAAGCTAGGTAGGCAAAATGGCTGTATTCCACTGAAACTCACCCATGGTGAAAAGACCCAGCCGAAAGACCAGGAGCACGTGGCCCAGCAATCGCACGGACTCTGGGGCTGCTCCAACTTTAAAAGGCGGGTCAAAACGGCTGGCTCCACCCACCCCACTTCTTCGAAGCCCTGTGGGTATTTGAGGGGCCATAAGCTACGCCCAAATTGGTTAGCCTTGGGTGACTGCTTAGTGAGTTTAAGCCAATCAAGATCGGATTCTGGGGACGAAATTCTGTCCTGCCAGATTTCAAGGAACATGATCTTGGAAAGACTCCAAATCAAAGATGATTTTCCGCCATGAGTTCAGAGTATTGGTACCAGAGACATTTTCTTCCTGAACATTGGGAAGCCAGTGCCACTGTGATGACATTGGGTATGATGTGTTGAGAATCTGTTCTATATTATGGTTGAAGCCCGGCCCCTGATGGGAACTGAGCCAGAAGATCGCAAAGCCAGTGCGTGTTGTGGGAACGGCCAGTTGCGAACCAGGAAGAGATTAACGAACCACATGTTCAATCTTCATCAAGAGAAGCCTGCTCATCAAGGAGAAGAGTCAAGAGCCAGGCGTTAGCTTTGAAATGAACCGCCCTCCTTCCTCAATCCCTCAGTACCACTATCAATTTTCTACCCCTTGAGTCTTGTTTAAGATAAACTTCTGGGCCTTGTGCGTATTGACAAAGAAGTGTATTCACACTCGATGTAAGGGTTCTGATGGTATGCTGCTTTTGGGTCCACTCTATCTCTGTGCACTTCGATCGTGGGTCCTGTGAGTGAGAATACTGGGTTTTGCATAGTCTATCGACGCTTTCTGTGGCTCGACTTGTATTATTGACGTATATGGAATACGGCCCTGCGACAGGAAGGTCATCGAGGACGACGGGACTTGTCTTCTTCTCTTCAAGGGGGGTAGCAGGTGCCAGGTCGGCCGATTAGCAACAACGATCGCTGGCTCAGTTAACCCATCGAGGGCTGGGAATTAACTATAATAAAGAATGCATTTGACAGCAGGAAGAATCAATCTCATATATGTGGTCGTCCCTTCCATATAATTGATATCAAGTTCAGTAATGATATGCTTGACTTTGTGCTCTGTACATAAGACGAGCATGAATGACAGATAGACTCGTCGCAGTGATATTCAGAGTCTTGGTGGAAGTGATAAAGAATGATAGGGAGATTAGGTGGAGCGAGAGCGAGCGAGAGACATTCTGTCTATCTATGCTAGGATGGCGTGTATTTCAGTACCTATAAAAGCCTTGTGTATGTCGGGAATCTCACCCACGGGGTTTGGTTTGGGTGTTACACCGATGTGAAACCTGAGGGAGGCGTTGCAGGCCTGAAACAAGCATAGAGGGAGAGACGTGGTAGCCTTTATGATTTAAGGGACAGAGAAAACGCCCATAGCTAGGTGGGGACTGGGCTCCGGCTCATGTGCACCCACAACTCTAACTTGTGGTTCGACAAGGTGTGGCCCTAAGGTAAGCCCTTGAAAGCTTAGATTGCTGCAAGACCTTGCGTAGAGATCTATCGCCCTAGCATGGACAGACCATGGGAGATTATTGCCAAGATGCAACAAGATATCCAGGATAACTCCTGTCCACTTACACTGGGGCGAGTCATCGAGGTGCATGACGGGCAGCCGCGCAAGCCAAGACAGTATGGCATTCTTCGAACACTGCAATATGCTACTGACGCGAGAAAAGCAGGTGATGGAAGTAAGGGTTGATGCGACCAAGTGCCTCGCATTAGAGCCATCATGAGCCAAGCGTGCTCAGCATATCCTTTTCCAGGAAAGCTAATGCAAGGCGCACGTTCTGAATGTAGCAGCTAATATTATTTCTTATCTAGTTGCCTTTATTCTTCTAAGGATTACTACTAGATGGGGAGCATAAGTGGCTCCTCGACCCTGACTCTACCAAAAGTCAGGTCAGAATGCAGTATCATCGTAAAGCGCCTCGAGTGCAATTCACAACAAGTCGTCAAGACGCTGGTGGTAGAGGAGATGGTCACCTTACATAGCGGACCGAGGCAATCGAACGCTGGGAAGGCCAAGAAGTCAAATAGACCAAAAGAAAGAAGCAACATGGCTGGGCCCACTGGCATTCCCCTATCATGATTGGGAATACCCGAGCGCGTATACTAGTTAGAACTATCCCAAATTTTGCCGGGACCTGCCTATTCAAGTGGGTGAGAAGTCTTGTTTATGAATGAGCCAGTATGGAACGATCTCCAAGACATACTTTCGCGCCACGTATCAAAAGGGCAAGATGTGACATCAACAAGGCAATCTTTGAAACCACAGGCGCTCTACCTTATCCATCTTTGCACAGCCTTGGTTTGGAGTACCTTCGTAGCCTTCTTACAAGCTAGGGCACTATGCGTCTAGAAGTTGGGTTTAGAATAAGGTATAAGAGAAAGATAGGTTAAACTAGGGTCTTTTAAGCAGAAGAGGGTCTATATAAGCAGGGATAAATTGTTAATCTAATTATAACCTTAAATATCTAATTATAACTTAATATATATAATTATAATTAAAAATACTTAGTAATAATTTAATATATAAAGCTATAGCTTAAAATACTTAATTATAGCTTAATATATAAAATTATAACTAACTATAGCTTATTATAGCTTAAGATATTTAATAATAACTTAGAATATTACTATTAACTATAGCAATGCTATAACCCTATAGCAGTGCTATGCTTTATAGCGATGCAATAGGCTATGGTAACACCATGGTCCATAGCAGCACCATGGTCTATAGCAGCACTATGCTCTATGGTGGCACTATGACTTATGGTATGATATGCGCTTATCCCCCCGTGTTTCAGTTCACTCCGTGAAGCTTAGACATCATATGGAGCAGGGCATGCCTGGAGGTAAATGTCTCATGGCCTTGCCTTTGCCTATCCAACTGCGGCTTAGTGTACATGTCTGATATCCTCTGTCGGTATATATTCTCATCTGGCTGATCTTGATGCCTATAAAACCCTCACAGAATTGAGAGTTATAGGGGAGCTTAGAAAACAAGCTAATTGGATAATTAAGGTGGGATGTCAAACACGGCGCCTCAGCGATCTTTAACCGTGAAGATGCCATCGCACCTGCCCCATCGAATAAGATAAGACGCGTTATTTATACGTTTGTCTTTTGTTTGCCCTTAAGGTCTTCCTTCGTAGATATTATTGTATAATAGTAAGATCCATACAATGAGAGAAAATAAGCCTTTGATGGGCGTTAGCGTCTCTCTGAATCAATGCCCACATATGATCATCGGAGGGCATGATCAAAATGCAATGGGCTAGCAAGTGGATTGGGGTAGGCGTGCTTCAGCCCGAACATTAGTTCACCCGCAAAATGAGAAACGGGATTGGAGGTACGAAGTATTACCCTCATGGGAAGGAACAGCGAGTTGCCTAGTGAACTTGCTGGTCTGCGCCAGCCACGTATAGATGTATCCCCTTCGCAACCGAAGAGCATTGGCGCCCTTCCCACTTAATCTATACAGTAAGAATATCCGCCTTCTAATGTATGTACGTAATACCAACGGCCGTTTGCGCTGAGAATATTAGTAGGCTTTGGACCGACGTCGGCCGGCTCCTGAAAAGCAACGGCATGGTCACGGAGCGGAATTGAACAGCGATACTAGCATCCAGAGGCATCAACATCTCCTTAGCTTTATAGTTTGGAAAGTTGCTAAGGATAAAAAACAGCATGGCTCAATGGCACTGGCCTTGACATCGTCGTTTCTAAGTCTAGACAATACTGGTGTCGGGGTTTTAGGAGTCAGATCCGCCCTGTTACACGATTAAAACCGCGGAAAGTGTGATGTGAATTTTGGAGAATATGTCCCGTTGACACAAAGAGTTTCATCGAGGCAACAAAGGCTTAGAGAAACGATAGTGCCCTATGGGATGCGGAGCACTTAAGCCTTCCTTTGCCATGGTCAAGAATGGGAACTCACATACGTTGATTCCCGGACTCTCCTCAGAAGATTTCGCTGACAGCTCGACTAAAAGATGTCATCTGGAGCTGAGGATGATTGAGCTGAAACTGCGGCGTAACTTCACTTGGAGGTTGGTATCATCAAAGGGAGTACGATCGGTGAAATATGGCAATGGATCTCTTTAGTCCGAAGTGCTGACCGTGGACTCCGCTGGGCGCTTGGCAATCGGTTTCCAGTCTATCGATTCCATCTCAAGTCCTACTCCTTTGTTTACGATCTTGATTTGACCATGACCTGCCAAGTTTGAAGGTGTCTGAGCAGACGCTCAATTAGATCTGGTATGGCGTGGCAGAGAAATGTGCGTTTGAGCGGTTGGGGAGCCTGATTGGCGCAAAATAGCCCCCCACCCCGTTTTTGGGTAGTGTCCAACCTTCAAAGCTGATATTCATGTCAAGGTTATGAAATTCTGGCTGGCTTGGCTCTTGGAGGCTATGAGGATGTCGTCAAGTTCAGCTTGGGTTATAATCATGACGTATGAAAGACCTTGATAATCTAGCTATTACTCTGTATCTTTACCGCAAGAACTCACCGTGTAAGCTAGTAACCGTGCCGAAAGGGGTATCATCACCCGCACCCTATGCTAGCTAGCTAGAAACCGGAGGCGTGGTCCTTTCAAATGACTCTGCACCCACTGGTGGTCTCTTTACTCGGTTTTACCTGAGACAGCGTCACCTTCGGCCAAAAGAGTTACCCAATCAACCAGACTACAACATGCAAGCCAGCAGATATACCAGAGCTTGTGAGTCGTTGATAAAAAAAAACTGGTGCAGTAAATCCCTCCAGCATCAACACCATCACTGGAGCCCGGCAGCTAGTTTGCTACTAAATCCACAAGTGGTGGGAAAACATGTTTATATCAACTACAGATACATTAAAATCCTTTTTATTGTGGCCTTCAATGATGACAAGAAGCCATCGACCACAACAGCAGAAAACACATCCTCAAAGAAGCGGAGCAAGAAGCAAGTCATAGCAGAAAATCCAAACGATCGGACAGTTTTAATTGATGCTGCGATACGGGTGCGTCAAAGGATCTATAGATGCGAGCCTTTGCATCAAATCTGATGGACCTTCTCTCTGGTGGCCCAACACTTGATGATGGAGGTTGGAAGCGGTTGTTCGTATCAATGGAACACTGTTCACCGCATTGGCATCCTGTGCTGGAACCTGGACAGGCCTCATCATGATCAACTGAAGACTACATGGGGTAGCTGGTTAACTGCATCATTTACGTAGTCAATAACGCATCATAGGATGGTCTAGAGTCCCAAGGCGAGAACTTCGCTGGTTATGAGAACCTCAAGGTCCAAACAGATACCCGGATCTCGACACACAAAGACCGGGGTCGCACTCATTATTGGACTTGGCAGTCAGAAAATAGTTAAGAAATCTGTGCGAACTGGAACCATCTTCTCGGGGTGTGGCAGAAATCCCGCTTGGGCGACAACTGGTGTCATGTTTAGATTTTAGTCTGCATGAATTATAAAGAAGTTTCGGTCGTCTCACTGCTAAGTAGAGGAATGAAAGACATAGCGAAGCAATGTATATAGGCTTGGTGAGGTAGAAGGAGAGTTAGGTCTGTCCTTGACGTCCAGGAGACGATTCTAACTCGCTAACACTGTAAATCAGATTGGACTAACTAAGTAGGAGTAAAAGGCTCATCTAATTAAACATATTCAGCCTAACCTAGCCTAAATACCTAATCGAGATTTCGAAATGCTTCACAGAAGTTAGGACCGGGCCCCGGAGCTTTAAAACGCAGAGCCGGTTTGGTCAGGGACGATTGGTTTCGTGCCCACCGCTGACGGCACGAGAAACAATTTATCATCGACTTGGTTCACTGATTGGCGAAATGGACGCGCGCTCGATTAGGCCGTTGCCTCTACACCAGTCTACTCGCTTCAGAGTTGGACTGATATTTGTCCCGTTCGTTGATGAAGAGTTGGACTGATCTCTGTTCAGTGCAATAGACTGAAAGGTACAACAATTGTATTCCTCTGTCTACTCTAGCAACATGTTAGGCAGACTTAGTTAGCTATCATCCACGCCATATCACGATATATACTCGATGAGTTGACGTCACTAGAAAAGCGTTGCATACCTGCCTCCTAAGAACGCAGTATTTATCAGCGAGAAATAAGTAAGCCCGCTCTTTGAAGTCATTTTAATCCACGCTCTATGAAGCACCGCCAGTGCTTTAGCTGGAAGAAATACAATGGGATTATCAACATCAAAGCCGTCAATTCCTTCAAGATGACTATCTGTCCTCCAATCATTGCGTCACGATTACTTGAAATGTGGCTCATAAACAGAAAGCCTTGGGAACTGAAATGCTTCTTTTGACTTCTTCATCTTGTAAACTCATTCCAGTTGACGACGCTGAAAGCCTTAGCGAGGACAGCGGGTGGCCAGGTGCCAATAGTCACTAAGCTCTTTAAGCCTCTTAAGCCCTGATTATGCCCGGCTTCCGGGGCGATTCTTAAGAGCATAAAGTATTTAATCTCTGCTATATATAACGCAGTCTTTCTAATAGCTAGCTATTAGAATATAGGATTTTAACCAAGCCTTAATATAAGTAATTATAGAGGTATATTATAAGCGCAGATATAGGCCTATTAGTCTATTTACCTCGTTATAAATTAGGCTATATTAAGACCTATAGGGTAATTATTTTACTAATTATTTTTATATCTAGTATAAAGCAGGGAGGCAATAAAGTAAGATAAAGGGTAAAAAGAGGTAAAGCTATATAAAGATTCTCCTTTATATTATTACTATTATTCCTAAATAGGTACTCAATATTGCTATCTAGAATATAATTTACCTTATAGGCCGCTAATATAATAATATCCTTCTTAGGCAGCTTTATTGCAAAGTTAAGATAGCAGTATAAGTTTAAACGCCTAATAGTCACGATCTTCGGGCTCGGTTAACCCATTAAAGGCCGGGCTGCAACTACAATAAAGAACAGATCGCCCTACAGTCACCTCTTATAACTCTTTCTTACTTCTTCAAGTGGTTGCTTAAGTTGTTCGAGGCTAGAGTCCCTTGTAAGCCTTGTCCATCTCTCACATTACACAGCGGATCACGGAGTCAGTCGAGCTTGCCCGGCTCTGCTTTTCCCTTCTTCCATTCAACCGTTCATCAAGCAAACTACTTTTCATCGCGTGATTAATGAAGACCTGCCTCACCTTGTACTCGCACGAGCAGCTTCCTTTAGATTTGAATGATAACATTGGCACAAGGGGTAACGCACTGTCTCTACCAAGGACACAGGAGCATAAGGAGGAGTTGAGTTTACACATTTCTAATTCCACTCAAATCTGAGCACTACCTCAGCTCATTATTATGAAACACACGTTGGCAAGTCAATCCTGAATCTTTTCTACACCATGGTTACAAATCAAATGACCCAATCCCACGTCTAACCAAGCCTGCGTCGTTCCACTACTGCTCAAAGCTGACACATGTTAGCGACTATGACATCTCACCGTCCGGAGCGTCCAAGGATCTCCTTGGGGAGTCGTTCGTGAGTCTGGCCATAGCCACAAAGCGATGGACGTGTGTCAATCAAATATGTGTTCCAGGCGAGTCTTCATCACGAACGCCGGAGCTATCAACTCTTCATCCTGGTGCCTTTCCTTGGGCGCTTCCCGGTCTAAATCGTGGTCAAACTAGTCCTTTTAGTAGGTTCAAGTGTATCTGTTGATTTTGTGCTCCATTTGGCTAGGGAATGGACACTAGGAACTGCTATGCATAGAGTGATATCGCTCTGGCAGCTCTTTTAGAGGAGTTCTGACCGGCCGCGTCTAGGCACCGGATATGAGCTTAGGGCAGAATCTGGCCAGTATCTTAAGTTAGGAGCATTAAGTCCGGCAAGTTCCAAATAAATAGAAAGAAGTGATTTTTAGATACTGTTCTGGGCTAGTACCGAGGATGGCTGATGTGCTATGACCTATCTCCTTATTTGTAACTCCTAGGTATTCATTTATCTATATGTCGGCGACGCTTTTTGTTTAGACGTAAACAATATCAAGGCTTGCAAATGAGAGATTTCAGCGACCTAATCCTTTTCTTGCCCTCATTAATATTATTATCTTCTGGCTTAAGACCTCTTTGTATTATAGGTTTTGATCTTCGCGATAGTGACATCTATTAGCTCGAGATTTCTTAGTCTAGAATGCCTTATTCCATTCGTTAAAACTGCTTCCGTAGCTTTACTTTAGCTTCTAGATTTTATTTTCAAGGAATAATAATAAATATGACTCATGACCCCCTGGTCTCTCGAGTATAGGTCCATCTCTTGACGGGATCTAGATCTCAGCCAACAAGGCTATGTATCAAGCAACGGATAATACGTGATTCAGTCGGGAGAGATAAGGGCGGAACCTTCCGGGTTTATCTTGCAAAGGCCTTTCAAGGGTGAGGAATAAGAATTGAGCTCTGCCAATAAACCCCATGTGATAAGGTAGGTCTCCCTGAAGGCTGAAAATTCCCATTCGCGCAATAATCAGTTGCACGAATGGTTGACCATCGTTCGTTCCTCCACGTTCGCTGTGATACCTGCAACTGAGGAGCGCTAGAGATCTGTTCTTTATTATAATTGCAGCCCGGTCTTCGACGGGTCAGCTGAGCCCAAAGTTCGAGGAGCGCTAGGGCAGGCCAAAGTAGAAGTGTGGTATACAAGAGAAGCTTGCAAGTGAGCCACGGCTCTGCAATTGACCTGAAGATTGAGAAACAGTACGCCTTGCTGAATGACTGATATATCGCGAGAGTCAAGGTGTATAATGTTCTTCATCGTTGGAACTTTGAATTTTGCCTAACTCATAATTTCCCTGGCGTTATTCCCTTTAAGAAAAGTCCAAACCATTCCTTGCTTTTTTTAGTGGTCTCTTTCAACAAGCAGGCACTTTGTACTCATATCAACATCTCTATTCCTTGAAATTTTGACCATCATTGCATTCTTCCAAGGTTTCTGAGTAGTATCTCTGTCAGACACTCAAGCCACTCAACTAAGTTACCAAGGCAAGCGCCAAACATGACCTACCTCCCGAGGTGTTCTCATGGCGCCCAGGATTCTTCTTATATGTCACACGACGAGGGATCTTCGAGATCAAGCGATCTGAAATTCAAAACGTGCGAGTCTATCGTGATGGTGTCATCGATGAAGCGGGGTTTCTACTTTGGCGTCCATGAACAGAAAGTTGGACCCAGTTGCGATTCCCAACCGGTAACTTGACTTGATGATTTCCGTCAATTTCTCTTCGGTAAAAGCCACTAATAAGCCATGATAAAATTAAACACTGTATCCCAAATTCAAGGCTAGATGCCTTGTTGCACAGCCCTCTTTATATGAGTTGTGGTCGATTTCGTCTTTGGGGCTAAAGAAGCATTTTTATATTCCACATTCGCGTGCTGTGAATGTTCCCTGTGGTATTCTGCTGTGCTTTTCTTTAACAATTACATTATATCCTTCAAGGGTAATGGTTCTGTCAGGTTTAGCTACCTAGGTTTCTTTGTTGATCCTCTCGGCGTGGTTGGTTGTATTTGCAAGAGAGTTATGAAGCTACATTCATTTCAGCGAGTAATGGGCGCGACTCAAAGTAGCTCACTAATAGATGGCTGGATACAGACCTTGATTAGTCCGGTCTACCCACTCAAATTTTGGTAGTCACCAGGTTCAGGGTAGGGAAGAAAACGAACTCAACAATGTAAATGCTTGGACGGTTCTGGCTCCGAATACCGAATACCGTCCTTTTTGACGGCAAAGAAAAGTTTCCCATGCTTGATAAGAGTTTAAAAAGCGATAGACTATTACTTGTGACCTTTTATTTTGGCCACAAGCATCAACATTGTGCAGATGGATAACACCCCAGAGCGTCTATATTATTCCTTGAGAGCAACCTAAGTCGTTAAGATTACTTTACTACTCTCAATTCTTGCAACGCTCGAAAGAAGGCAGAACACATACATGGCTTATCTAGTATTGATTCGAAATGCGATTATGCACTTTGAGATCGAGTCAATGTTAGCATAGCATAGCGCCTGAGGCGGGAACGCTTTGAGCGCCTCGGGCTTCTCAGCCGCGCGGGTTTCTCAGATTCCATTGGTCGCTGTCCTAGGCTGTCACGTGCTCTTCCAAGATCCAATTCCCTCTCGCGGGATAGAGATGCTGCTATTCTAGCATGATTGTTTCCATCGCGTAAGATCAGGGGTTATCTAATTCAGTATATTTGCTCCAAACAAGTTGAATACATGCGTGCTGGTATTAAATACCTCACGGGTTGGGCCTTAGAGGCGGATCACCACACCAAGATTGCCTACTTGGGGGGCCGATATTGAGGCACATCTCGCGACACCGTCTTCAGGCATCACATCGTCTTAGTCAACACTTCATCATGCTTGGTACTGGTAGTCTCCATAGGCAATGGAATGGCTTGAGGCTTGAACAATCCTTCCAGCAATCTTGGAGTGATTGGTCAGACCGCGTGAGCCAGACTCATATACTTATTGATGCGAGTTTTATTCAGGAAGCGCTCAAGGAAGGCGTTTCAGTCAATACTATCGTGGCTTAAAACGAAAAAATAGGCCACAGGTAGTCTGGTCTGGGCTGCCTTGGCGTAGCGCAATAAAGAAAAATTTCTCTCAAAGAGTGACTCGTGGCCGTGGGAGAATTGCTCTCGATATCGCTCAACTCGACCTCTAGGTTCCGATGTTGCTTATGACAAAGGCCTACACGTAATGACTATCTCCTTGGTGATCGCAGGTATGTCGAGACGCTGCCTTCACCATAGCGCCGGCCTTCTCTTTCACCTTCAAGAGTGTAAAGAGTATCTACTGCGTGGCGGCGATAATTAACAGAGCTGTGCCGATACTTGATAAGCTGCCTTTCGGAGTTCAGGTTATTCATTATTTTACACTACCGGTCTCATATCCCCCCCTGTAATGAACTGTACCGTTCCATGCCATGTGTTGGAACAAGATCCTGATGCCTCAGATTAATGACCCTCCGTATCCAACTCTCCCTCAGGTAGCTCCATCACAGTCGCCGGCAGGCCATGGAAAGTTGCGATCGCCCTGGACGTCCACTGTTCATCCTCTTCATAGGCCTGAACCTTAAGAGACTTCTTTCCTCTCTGTCTCAGCAGCAGCTTAATAGCCTCCATCTACCTGCTCGCCGCCGTCCTCCAGTCATTGGGTCCTCCGTTTGCTGCTGAAGTACCACGAGATTCAATCTCGGCCCCCTTGCCGCCCAGCATAGCGTTGTCCAGTCGTCGCCATCGGCTATGTTGACGTCGGGATCATACTGGAAGAGGACTGATTTTGGGCGTGGTGCCGTAGTGCAGCGACGACGAGGATCCGTGACCCTTTGCCGTGCAGTCGGCGTCGGCGTCGGCTCTAGCGCCAGCTTCAAGTAGGTTTTGTATGGTAGCGATATCTTCTCTCAGGGAGACAATATTGAGTGATGTGCGCCCATGGTTTGCGCCTGGCCCTTCCTGGCAGACCTCGGCTTTGAACTGGGCAACGATAGGAAAAGCAACTGCTCGTCATTCTTGCGTCGCGAGGTGGATTGGACCTAGGGTGCCCTCGAACTTCTGATTACCTTCAGATGCCGCCCAAGGAACTTGTACCTTGATGTAGGATAAACTACCGGGAGGTTTGCCAGCACTTATTACTACGCAGTCGTTGGCCTCCCGACGATCCACACTAAACGGTATCCCCGATTTGACCTTCTGCCCATTATGACGCGGGAGTCGACCTTCTCGGTCCTTCTGCCTCGCTAATGTCCCCGAGCGGCCCAGGTCAAGATCACCCCTAATCTCGCCGAGACATGCTCGTCAGTCTAAGCCAAACTTATCTCCCATCTACTCAATTGCAATATTAATCAGTGTCTTAGTAAGAAGGATCCCGTCGTGACATTTTTATTAGCGTTCAATTCTATATCGTAGAGCTCCCAACCACCTATCCGAGAAAAGTCGCTTCTTCCTGGCTTGAAACCCCAAGCAGGGATAGATGACTGGCACGCACACATTGTCTGTACCTTACTTGTGGCCACCCTCGCCATAGCCTCATTTTCCTTGATAGCGGCCTACTTGGACTCTTCCTTGGCCGTATTCCCATAGTCGCGCGGCGAGGACCACTGGCGTTGAAGATCGAGCTAGCAGGAGAGGGTTCATTGGGGCAACGAGAGCTCGGCATGAGGTCTTACCCTGCTGGCGGGCCCCTGCTCGTGTTACTGATGCACTAGTTGCCCCATCTCATTCAAATAGACGCACGGGCTTTCCAACCGTTCTGAGGTCAAAGAAGCCTAAGTTTTGGTAGACTGACGGGTTTCCGTACTTATCATATCGACCCTCTAAAATGGATAAACAGGTGATGCCAAAGAGCTCGACAAGAAATATAAGTGAGAAGTTCCCCGTTCGCTCTTATCAATAAGCATTAGTCTGCCTATTGATCAGTTTGAATGGCTTTTTATTTGTAATGTTGGTCTCTTTCCCTGTGTCTGTCCTGTCAAAGCGTAAATGGTATCTATACACACTCTTTACGTCCACGTATTCCGGGCAGCTCTATGTCACTAACGCATTTTATTCCTATTAAAGCCAAAAGTCCTTTATCCCGCGAGGAGAGGAATTGTAATGCTTTTAATATGGGTGTGGAAGATTCTTCGGCAGATCCGTGGCCTCTCTGGTATCCTACTGGGATGTATCGAAAAAGTCCGGGACATCCTACCATCATCGGCTTGCCAGATGTTAATCCAAGGAACATTATCCAAGGAACATTACAGCAGAGAGGTGGCTACTGATTGCCAGCCGATGTGAAAATCTATCCGTGAGACAGAAGCAGGTAAGCAAGAGTCTCAAAGAATGGACATCCATCGCAGGACGGCCCCGGGGTCATGAGTTGCCGGTAATATGAGAACAAATGTAGCCAGCTTCTGTGAGAAGATAGTGATGGTTCTTAAGTGCAGGCTGGTCTTTCAAGTGCAAAAGACAGTGTCAAGAGCTCAGCTCAGATCTTACGGAACGAAATGGGACATAATTGATGTCCTTTCGCAGTCAGCATATGAGATTCGGCTGGCATATTGAAACTACGACTTTAGAGCGTCATGGAGATGGCGACGGGAGGATGATGGGGTATGATTGTGTGTTGGGAAATTGGGGATGCCAGCCTTAGTTAAGCAATATTCCATTACGACAATGCGTGGCGCATGCCATAGGACACACATTTCATTGCTCACATCTATCCTAAACACCCATTGCTGACAAGCATCTCGAACACATTGTCTTGCATCTACACCAACCCATAGGTACTGACAGCATAACTGCGCCTTGTATATACTCACTCTATACGGCGGAGCTAGATATGTAGCGTAAATTGTCTCAGCGCCTTGATGCGACCGTCTAGGCTCGAGGTATACTTCCCTGGTTTTGTCCGCTTTTGGTAGATAGAATGGAATTTAATCTAATAAATCTGATGTAACTTGCTTCCGTGGCCCGGCCGGCAACAAAAAACTGGGGCCGTTGGCCTGGAGCCCGGAGTGTTCGGGACTGTAAGTGAGGAAGGTACCCGTGACAAAAATCTGGCTCCACGTGACTCGGTGTCCACGGCCCCACTCCGGCCGGGGACGCCGGGACTTGATCTCCTTCTATAATACTAGGGAAACGGCTAAGAGTAGCTTATAAGGGCCTATTTTATTTTATCCATGGATGGGATCGGGGGGCCTGGTCGATAACGACAAGTGGAAAAGGAGAAATTCGAATTAATGATTGAGCAGCGAGATAGATAGCAACCGTCCTTCTAGGACATAGCTAGCCACCTGCAAGATGGACGGTCATAACGTCTCGGAATATGTGCTGACTAACTATCAGCGAGAATCTTAGGAAAGGCATCATCAAATATAGGGTAGAGTCTATCTCCACGTAGTGAGGGAATGCCACCCATCCATTCATCTCATCTCATGGCCATTCCTTAGGTCGCATTGTTCAAGGCTCTAGGCCCATTGTTTGCACCCTGTCCACGACGGCGGTGATGAGTACTACTTTTCGATACACTTAATGTCGAATCTCTTTCATGTCTTTGTGAATGGAAATCCGGGTGGAATCATCATCGAGGTATCCGTCTGCGCAACATGACGACGACAGGGTGGCACAGGAAATTGTGCCTTTATCGCCAGCCGCAAAACTATTGGGATGCTTTGTTGGTCTTGTCAAGGAACCCTGAGGCAAGTCGCAGCTTAAGGCCGGCAACTGGTACCTGGCAGAAAAACCTGGCCCGACACGGCACGAGGTGGGAGCAGAGCTGTGGTGCTTAGATTTGATCGCGCTTCAATCTCTAACAACGACCTGTAGATATAGTAAGACTAGTAGAAAGTCCGAAACTCTTTTTAAACACTAATATGAAATGCCTGATGGGAAAGACCGATCCACTCCACAGTTTATGTGCTTAGCAGACCATGTTGTGACACCAGAGCATGTTGTGCCCTGACAAACATTTCGGTCCTCTGAGATTCAAGGCTCAAATTGAAAGGATGGGCAGGCAAGCTTAGTATAGCTTCGAGCCAAGCTTAATCTGGCAATGCTGAAAGGACATGATGCAATGGAGGCTGATCGAAGTATCGGCTTCTTACCCAGGAGTGTTTGAAGTAGAGCTTCCCCGTTGCCAGTACATCTAGCTTGCGTTGCTCCGTATGGCAATTGCACCGACAGGCATTAAAATAGTAATCGCTCGCTGACATATGGTAGCTTACCTGAGTGTCACGACATGAAAGTATCGAGTGCGAAGTAGCTTAGGATCAGCCGCCTCTGATTTCAGTCGTTTCTACTTATAATGTATGTGATTTGTTTGTCTAAAGCCAATGACCTTAAATTTAAATAGGTTCTTACTTCTTAGGCAAATAGCTACCGAGAAGCAGAGAATGCTCACATATCTATCTTAAAGAGGCTTATGACGATTGGAGCATGTGCGTGCTTGATCACATCGTAGACTACAGCCGGTAGGATTGGTTGCGGCTACATTATCTGCGCTTCTAGATCCGGCAATAGTTTGATGCTTGGAGGTCTTACCTTTGTTTAGCTTTTATGATGGCTTTGGTTGTGTTGGTGAGGGGCTTAGAGAAGAGTTGGGGTCAGAAGGTGACGTAGGCCAAAGGATCAAACTAAGGCTTTATGGGGAGCTAACTCGTCGAATGGAGAACGAGGCTTGACCTGAGGGTAGGAGTCGAGATTCATGTCATATCCCCCTCGGAAGAGGTAATGGCACTTTCAAGTCCGAACTTCATCCCTGCTGGACTTCTTAGGTACTTCGATCCCAGGCAGCAATCGCGTCACATTTGATCTGCTGCACGGGAAAGCGCCTTATATAACTAGGGCGAGCCTAGCGTTTCTAAAAGCTATGAAACTTGATCTAGAATATCCAGTGCGGGAGGCAAGTATAGCAGTTTAGTTATGATTCCTAGTGAGTTGCCGGCGCAAAGCTAGTGAGAAGCCAAGGTCAGTAAGCATTTGGCGAGTTCACGCTAGGATCCGAGGCCAGTCCACTCCATCCAGACGGCGTCTAATAAGTTTTTCAAGCACTTATGCTAACCGTTCCATCTTCTTGCCAAAGTTGTTATCGAGTTCTACGCGGTGAGAGCCTATAATTATCTCGAAGCAACACGTAATATGGTAAGACTCACGGTCTTCTGGCTCAGCCAGCCACGTCAAGGGCCGGGCTTCAACTATGACAAAGAACACATTGAAGAGGCTGGACTGACTGATGATGAGGGAGAACACTGGGTCAGCAAAGATGCTATCATCGCCGTAAATAGGTCGTGAGGGAGCTTCTAAGCTGGCCTTGTCCTTGAGGCATTCAAATGGTAGACTGGAACGGAAATCTGCCTTTGGCGAATGGGAACACAAGCCGCTATTCGTGGTCCCTTGAGCCAACCGAGACCCCTATGAAGATTGTCCTTGCGATTTCTGTGGTTCTATATCAGTATTTTGGATTGCTAGAAGAGGTGAAGGTGGATACCTCCCTGTTTGTGCATTGCTCGCGTGCCCGGTCCCCGTGGGCTGTGATCGGATACTTCATGAGTTCATTGAGTGATTCTTGATAAAATTGTAGTCACGGTATGCGCTTTGAATGAGCCACTACTTTCACTGACAATATGTCCTGATGAAATGGAGAAATGCTAGGATTGCCTTGCCCTCCATGCGGCGATGGATCTGGAAATAGTGGAACAACAGGTATTTCGGCACAATTCGGTTGTGGATCACGACGTCAACCTTTTTCAATGCAATGTTCCGTTCATGTTGATTTTCGTGTTAACAATGGGAAGGCTTGGCCGCCTTGCAACGCGTCGACTCTCCCAATTATCGGTCGTACAGCGATGGCGTGCATGAAAATAGCAGAAGTATTCATCGAGGTAAACGACGCCGGAAGCATGGCGAATGACAAGGGTACTACATCGGATCACTCATCAAGACTGAACTCCACCATCGACTGAAACACTCAGATAGTGCCGTTATAACGTCAAAGGTGGGCTCGTGGACGGCCGGTTTATGCACAGTGATAGGCTCACAGAAGGCTCTCACGAACCGGCCGACAGCATACTTGGAAGGAAATCGGATAGATTCGAATATATGGACCTGACACTTGACAGCATTTGCCCAACCGCTTGCATAGGTAGTTTCGTCGACGACCAAGACATGTCCGACAGCATTGTTCTTGCTCTTGTCAGAGGTAGAAAGACAGGGCCTCGGCGGCTCTGGATCGGAAAGTGGAGGTCCTGGGCCACTGCTATCCAGAGTTTGACTGAGGAACTCATGTGTACTCACCAGCAGTGTAGCGAGGTCGATCATACGAAACGGGTCAGTGCTAGCGTGTGCGTGTTTGACAAAGAAGGCATGGGCGGCCTTATGAGATAAGGTAAAAGAACATGTTTACATGCTAGTGGAGGAACCTCCCGTGAGGTTATTTCCTGGTTTCTTGGGGGTCCGCCCACGGCATTGGCTGCTGGAGATTCGCCATGCTCTTCAGCCGCATCGTTGGCTCCTCCTGAGTGATTCCAGTGCCGAGGCGCTGCCCCGCGCCGCTTGACCCATGCTCCAGGGTGAGAATTGGTCCGCGCAGGCCTCGGAACCGGGAGGAGCTTTCACTGGCTATTGTGCGATGGAAGTTTTGGGTGTGGCGGACTATTTTATCCTTCCGTGAGGATGCCACAGGGAAGTATAGGCACTTGTGCGTAAGGGCCCTCGCCGCTATCTGCAGGTAGCAGTCAATCACGGATGACAATAAGAAAGAAACGGCTTTTGCGTTAGCCGGTGTCGTTGTAGGTAACTAAGTGGTTGAACTTGGCGTTGCATAGGGGCATGAGAAACTATGTGCGTCCAAGTTGAACACTTTAGCTGCATGTTCCCAGTTTGCTATGTACAAGAACTATGCTAAGCAGCATGTCAAGGGTCCACTAGATAGACATCATCCAGACCTCCAGCACTTGATGAAAAGCCAGTGGCTACGTTCCAGTCTATATGGGCTACACGGGTTACGCAGGTTACGCGGCTGTCTCCTGTCTTGAATGGTCCACTGCCTCTAAGTGATGGCTTTGTACCTGAGAAACTGCTTCAACCTTCGTGCCTCGTAGCCGCTTTTGTGGGTTCTTCCATGCACCAGTAAAGGTTCATCATAAACAGCCATCGCGTTCATATGGACCGGGTCGGGCTATCCTTTCTACCGACCCTAATAGCAGCCTTCAACTCTTCAGAGAAGATAGGGCATGAATGTCCAGGCTGGACATCGTGTATCCGCCTCCTCCGCCATAAACGTCATCAGAAATACCATCGGCCCCAAAGGTTCCATATAGTACAAGCCAATGACATCGGACACGCTGGAAATGTAAATAGGTCTCCGCTCGCTGGGCTAGTCTTTGATAGTCTCTGCGTTACCGAACATGGTCGTCTTCATACCATCAGGAAATAGCGAGAGGAACGCCACACGGTTCTTTGACCATGAGTGCGTGCGAGCCCTGCTCTGCCGTAGCTAAGACGATCTTCTAGCTCAGTTAACCGATCAAGGGCCGGGATACAACTATAACAAAAGAACACATGGATAGTAAAGAACAGATTGTCAACACATTATAGCGTCATGACCGAATACCAACACAGGGGAACTAGCCCTTCAATAGCAGCTTCAATTTCTACCACTAATATCCCTTCAACTCTGAGCCGTAGTTTTGAGTTTAATCTCCATGGATTGCTTCCCAACGATCATTTATCGGCTCTCGTAGGTTAGCCACCATTCATTTCTGTTGACCCTAAGGTCTGCCGGGGCAAAACATGATGTCTCTTTGAGAGCTCGGTTTAGCCTGAGACCATGAGATGGAGGTAACTTGAGAAGTCTTGACGGCGGCGACGGGCTCACCGATTGAGGGAAAACAGAAAGCTCGGGACTTCTTGCCAGCGCCTTGGTTGTTTACTGCAAGGTTCGGGATCGTGCCTCTGACGGAACCTTGGACAAGACATACCGGATTTCCATGCCGCCTGCAGTCAATGGGGGCCATGTTTAACAAGTGATATGACAAGTATTTGTCCCCAGGGTATTTGTACAGGGTCTTCAATGTAGCCATAGTAGCTAGTGAAATGCGACAGGAAAAATCAGCAATGCGAATATTGATCAGCAACAATAGATTCAGGGGGAAATCCTCCCAGCTCTCGCCTTTATTCAGAGGCTTCCCGTCATAGATGTGAGTCTTCTCCCAGAGAATGACTCCTCTAGGACCCTTTGTGTCCTCCGGTAAGAAGCCTGTTTGGCGAGTACCTCAATGGGTTTCTCTTACTTTACGATGGGCTTTGTAGTGCGTATCCAGCCTAAATCATGCCAATAGACCAGTCATTTCATCATCTTTGTAGTTATCACACCTGTTAAAAGGTCGACATTGGAACTCATTCGACTTTCCGAGAGTATCGCGGCATGCAATCACAGGCTTTTCGACTCCGTGGTTAAATGATAGCGAAGTGATAACTGCGCGATGGTCTTCACTCTGTGCTCTGTCATACTATAAATAAGGCACCTTGAACGCTGAGGGAGTTATTAAGTCATACCACCTTTCTAGGCATTAACCTTTAATATTATACCAGCAAGCGCTAGTATACGCTTTGAGGGTGATTTGACTCAGAGAGATGTCACTGAAGCCTCATGAGAATGCCTAATAAAGGAAAGGCAAGAGGTTTCTGATGGAAGAATCACAGCCTTTGGTAGCTTTTAATGAGCTGACATTCATTTTAGCAGACCAGAATGGTCGAGTCATGGCTCGAGTTTGCTTGCGTCAGACTCTTTACTAACTTCGCATGGCAATTATTCCACTAAGCTTGAGAGTCATACGTACCTGCGTCAATGATTGGCGTCCTTATTTCTGTGGCCAAACTCCGTCCTACTCTATATTAATGACTCTCTGTACTTTATGACTATGATAAAACCTTAGGCTGCCTTGGATATAGTAGTCGGATTGCCTCCGCCGCTTGAGCTATTTGGATGTGTGAAATGGCGACGAGGTTGCCGAGCCTTTTCAACCCAACAGTAGAAAGATCATCTTACGGCAGTATTCGATCCCTCCATTCTTAGAATCGCCAATGTCGACGGCAACACCTATCAGTCTTACTCATCCTTATCTACGCCTCCGTGTGTCACCGCGAGGTATGGGTCAAATGTCGACCGAGGCCGCGAAATGGTCAAAGACGTGATTCCAAGTCTCTACAAATAGTCTTTAAATGGAAAATCATATCCCTTTCTGCACTACTCAAAGCCACACTGGGCTGACGGATCTTTGTTCATGTTTTCATGGGATCGGTAGTCCGTCGGTGGTGGCCGCCCCATACTCCAGAAACCGTGCCCGCGAAATCACCGTTAGAGGTCTGGGTTCGGGCAGCAAAAAAACAACAAATAATCCAGAGGTTTATGAGGTAAATTATACACTATTCTCTCATGCTCTAAAACTTTGATTGCTGCATTTTCGCGACTTCGATTTTGTGCACTCTCGAAATACACAGCCTTGCTCTTAGTTGAGTGGCTTCTTTACTTGATAGAATGTGGAAAATTGTGAACATGATGCCTGGAATTAGAGTTTGATGCCAACCTAAGTTCTGCACAACGACTGTCTGGTTTTCTGCTGAGAATCAAGGTTGAGAATGGTACACTCGAGACGCACGACTGTATTACCACCCACACTGAATAGTCTCTTGCCGACGACAAGACTTGCATGCGACGAAGCGCCTCACCTCGGCCCAACGTCTGCATAAAACAATATCGACCTGGACCACAGGGTCACGAGACATTGGACAATGATAATTTACATCAGAGTCCAGAACGATCGGAGCCCAAAAGGTCTCACGGATATCACACAACGGATAGATACTACAGGAGGCCACATGTGAGACCCCACTCTCGAGGCGGGACATTGAACTGAGTAATGTGTAGGGAATAATGAACCATATACAGGGCAGTTTGTCGGATCTCAGGTGTCATGTACTATGTAACCATTAGGAAATTCTGCATTCTCTGCTAAGATACTTGAGGTGAGTCAGTGGACGAACTGCCGAGTCAACCAGCCAGGCAGAATCAGGGGCCCTAGCATCGTCCGTTGTATGGGAGAAGCTGGTGTCAACTCTTCATGCTACTTCGAAGCCATACGGGCTATGTGTGCGCCAAGACTATAAAAAGGCATGATTGTGGCAGCCATGCGAAAATTCAGCCGGGGAAATCATCAGGTCCTCTCCATAATTCATCCTATCATCATTTCAACTCTCGCCCTGATGACTTCGGCCAGGGAGTGGCGCAAAAGCAGGTTGTGTGTTGCCACGAGCGAAGATGAAGCTGCCTCAAGCCAAGGGTCATACGTTCAACAGGTACGTCCTTCTGGCAGTACATATCCTTCGTATTAAGAAGATTGGACCGGTGGCAGATGGCAGAACTCATTTGTGTCACCCTGTTGATTCTAGACTTGCATTTTGTCGAAGACAAGCTATAAAATCAACCACTTTACGGTCCAGTGCGTCGCAAGGAGCAAGCAGAAATATTGGTCTAGCTCCTCCCGGATTCAGACACTGACCAGTTGGTATCGAAAGAGCGCTAGGATGCAGCCAGAGCGTTGTCCAGGGTTCATAACTTGAGCCAAGAAATACCCAAAAGAAGGAGATATTTGGTTCCGACTCTCTTGTTTCTCGTACGGAGGTCAGAGCAGTTAAATACCCCTTATGTAGATTAGCATGACTCTATGACTGCCTGCAGCCCGCCGCAGGTGGCAGAAGTCAAAAAAAGGCCACTGTGTTAGCATCGGGTTATGATGCTATGATGTGCTGGAAAT